>CM029651.1:2248270-2283270 GCA_017311315.1 Dendrocalamus latiflorus | reverse complement strand
GTCTCCCACAGATACAGCAATTCCCTTTCTTGAGCCGCACCGACGCCGTGCCACCACCAATGTCTGGCATTTACCCGTTCGACGCGGCGGAAGGAGCCGCCGATGCCGCCGGCTTCGCCGGGCAGATGTTGGCCGGCTCCAAAGTTCCAGGCTCCGCCGGGCTGATCACGCAGCTAGCGTCAGTGAAGATGGAGGACAAGCCGCCGTCCACGGCGATGACGAGCGCCTCGCCGAGGGAGTTCCTGGGTCTCCTAGGGAATCCTCAATTCTGGGGCGGCGGCAACGGTGCAGGTGGCAACGGAGACAGTGCCAGAGGTGGCAGCGGCGGCGCGGTGGCTCCAGGAGGCGGCTGGGCGGATCTGTCGGGGTTCAACTCGTCGTCGTCGGGGAACATACTGTGATGCCGTCGCGCTCGTGCATGACGGATGCTAGCTGCAAAAGGTAGCCCTATAAGCCCTGAAGCTTAATTTTTGTCATGGCTTCTGAGAGATCAAAACTAAGGAGTTGTGGTTCCAGATAGGGCATGCGCTGATTATCCGCGATCGATCGAGCTGGTTGAATACTGGTCTAGAAACGGTAGGAGAAATTAGTTTTTCTTCTCGAGTTTTTCATGCTGTCGCTGCTGCTGCTCTTCTTGCACTGTTTTAGGTACTTCCTTGGTGTCGCCTAAGTGCTGGATTTCTGTATTGTTCGATCTATTTCTCCTATGTTGTAATGCACGTTCTAGGATTTTTATTTTAGAATAACAGAAGGGGCGAGAGCCCTTCCGATTTCTTTTATCAGAAACCGAGTCACCACTAGAGAGTAAGCGAAGCAAAAACAGGAAAAATAAAGTTCTCTGCTGCACTCTACCTTACAAACACAGCCAGCAAGAGAAAGAACTTGTCCACAAAGAAACCAACTTTTTCATAACAACTTGTCCCTGTTACAGCGTTATCCAGAACGCAATGGGAGTCCAAACATTTCGAATTCTGTTCAGTATCCCAGTCTTTCTTCTATTCCATCTTCCCTTCCTTCAGAATGCGATCTTGGTAACTGTCGGTCCATCCTCGCTGCACCTTGAACACTTCAATAGCCACTTTTTTCCAGTAACTTGCCCCCCCCCCCCCCACCCCACCCCACCCCACAGAGTATAGCTGCTATGTTTCCTCCCTTTTTCCAGTACAACAGTCCAAAGATTGAGCCAATGTATAGTGTCAAATATTAGTCTCGTGGGATCAGTAGGCATCGCATTTCTGAATCACGCAGCGTTGCGTGCTTTCAAGATAGCCCACAGAAGTGCTGATACTCCCACCAACATCCAAGTCCTAGAATCACCCTTAAATTGGTTCATCCAGGCACCAAAAAGATGTCCAACATCTGCAGGCAAAGATCTGAAGCCAAAAGCACATCTCACAACATTCCAAATAAACCTCGCCAAAGGACATGATATAAATAGATGATCAATATTCTCATCAGCACCACAGAAATTGGCACTTCTTATCGCCCCTCCACCCTCTTCTCAATAGTATGTCCTTGGTTAGGATGCTTTTTTCAGCATTAACCAAATAAAGGCTCTAACTTTGAGAGGGATCTTAATTTTCCAGAGGAACTTCTGAGGAAATTTTGTACCTTGCATCTTCAGAAATTTGTAAAAAAGATTTTACAGAAAACATATTCTTAGAACTAAACCTCCAAGCAAGTTTGTCATTCTCCTCAGTCAGAATAACTCCTTGATATTCAGCCTTCAGATTTTCCCACAAGGTTAAGGTTTTACCCCAAAGAGTCCATCTGAATGTGATAAGACCCTTGTTGCATATTTAATTTAATTTTTTTTGATAAGTGAACTGACTATGTTAATGTCAGCCATGGAGCGTCTGGAGTTTGGTAGGAGCATGGCAAACTTTCTACTTAGCTGTTAAGCTTGCTAAGTGATAGCAAAGAGATTAGCTGTGAAGTAAAAATGTACTAGCATGGACCAAGTTACCGGAGGGTTCTTCACTAGTATACTAGAAGTAAAAATCAAGATTGACTACTTAGATGAATTACCTAGAGCTTTCTACATATAGCTTGACATTAGTTGTATAGTGCATGAGTCGGTTTTGTGTAAGCCCTATAAAAGAACAAGTACTCATCCTTTGTAATTGAACTAAGATCAATAAACCAGGGTGTTGCTGCTTTTTTGAGCTACACACTCCTCTGTTTAGGTATCATCATCTGTCCCTTGCTTTCTTATGCGAGTGTCTAATCCCCAATAACTGGTATAAGAGCACAGGTTTGAGTCGGACGTAGTGGAGTATTGTGGTGCATTTGTGCTACTTTCCGAAGCCGAAGTTATGGCTTCGAGTTCGGGCGTCGGGATGGCACAGTCGATGATTCCTGTATTCTCAAGAGAGAATTATGATATGTGGAACATCAAGATACGGACGATGCTACTATTGTAAGGGTTGTGGGATATTGTGAAGAACGGCTACAAAGAGTATGCTGTTGAAGATGTTCTTATACTAGAGCAGAAGAAAATTCTAGCGGAGAACCAGACAATAGGCGCTAAGGCCTTGTTTCTGATTCAACAAGGTGTTGCAAAAAAGATTGTTTCCGCGGATAATCTGCGCCAAGAAGTCAAAAGAAGCCAACAAGGTGTTTCAAAAGAAGCTTGGTACAAGTTAAAGGAGGAGTTTCAAGGTTCCACAAAAGTTTTAGTCATAAAGCTATAAACTTTACAATGCAGTTTCAGAATCTACAGATAAAGGAGTCTGAGAAAATAAAAGATTATTTCTCAAGGGTCATCGAGATTGTGAATCAGATGTGCACGTATGGTGAAAAGATTACTGCTCAAAAGATTATTGAGAAAATTTTGACCATTTTAGCAGAAAAATTCAAGTATATTGTTGCTACAATTGAGGAGTTGAATGATTTAACGACCCTCATAGTGCAACAATTAATGAGTTCATTAGAGTCTCATTAAGAGAGGAAACTATAGCGTGCAGGGAGCTTAGTTGAAAGTGCATTTCGGTAAAAGTTGAGTTTGATATCCCAAAATTTGAGAAATAGTAGGAATTATCAAAGAAGTGGTGATCAAAAACAAGATATGCACGAGCAGTCGATCCAATATAAAAGAGAAAAAGGTACGGCTAATTCTAATTTTTGATGTGATATTTGTAAAATGTCCAGTCACACTATAGATAGGTGCTAGAAGAAGATGACTTGCAATAAATGCAAGAGATAAGATCACATTGACAGATTTTGTAGATCCCAAGATGACAATTGGGAAAATTTCTCAGCAGAGGAAAAAAATTCAGAAGGGTTAGTTTATTCTTGCCAAATTGCCTAAGATGAATAAAGAAGAAACTTATGGACAGTGATTGCACAAACCATATATCTACCAATCAGGATATATTTGAGATGTTGACTCATCATATCAGGCGAAGATATACATGTGAAATGGTTCTTTAGCCCAATCTGAAGGTATGGGCCGTATAGCTGCCCAAATAGAAGATCGTAAAAATTTTATTTGAGATGATTTTATTGGTACTTGATTTGAAGTAGAATTTGCTAAGTGTTGAGAAACTACTAGAACACAGGTGCACAGTTCATTTCAAAGATTTTTCTTGCAAGATTATCGACCGAAAAATGGAGATCACCCTATTGCAAAGACAGACATGGATAAGAACACAAATTTTCCGTTGAAGATGAGTTATCCAATTTAATTCGCTTTATGAGGCAAGGTTACTGATAATTGCAGAATACCAACGATGGTTATATCATTAACCCAATCAAATGTTACAGTGGTTGAAGAACAGGAGCAAGGTGATAATCCTAGACAGTATAAATTGAGTTCAAGTTTAAACTCAAATTCCAGTTTATGATCGAGTTCTAGCCTGAGTGCTAGCGAGCAATTGACTATGCCAAAGTCAGTCCCAAGATGTGTTAGGAGCCTGACAGATAATTATGTGTCGAGCAGATTGTCAATAGTTAAAGAAGTTATGAAGCGGAAGGATTCAATAAAATTCGTCAAGGATAAGATCCAAAAGGTTGAGAAGAGAAAAGTTTGGAGACCAATAAATAAATTGGAGGGTAAAAAGAATTTTCATATTAAGAGAAATTACAATGAAGAAAAAGGAAAAAGATATGTTTACGGATGGAAGTTACGTCAAGATAACTCAGTCGAGAGGAGTAAAACAAAATATGCAGTTGAAATTGTTGGCAATAAAATTTAAGAGGGAGTACTTCCAAGGCTTGAGAGGTGCCTTAATCTTCTTTGATGTGGCCTTAGCACATCGCTTGTGATACATCTTCCTAAGAAACGACTTGGCATGATTTTCTTATTTGTTTGGCGTCGTATCCATGGGAACTGATACGATGGCCTTCTGAAGTAGAGGTTGACATGGAGTCATAGAGGGTTCTATTTGATAGGCATGGTCATATGGAGATCATGGCACTGCAAGGTTCAGGGTGATGTCCTTCTTGGGCCACTGGACGATTGTGTGGACAGCATCCCCTAGTGTCATGATCTCTTCGTTTGGGGGTTCTCCAGTAGGACAGCCCTAAAACGTTATTAATCATGTCCATCTGGACCTTTGTGAAATCAGTCCCTAACTGAGTGCTGTGCACAAGCATACCTAGCAGGCATGGATACACCATCCTCCATCCAACCTCAGTGGGAATAGAGCTAACAAGCCGTGTGAGCTCCTACATAACGATACACAATGAGCTAAGACGTCCACTAGGTCTATCCATGTAACATTCTAGAGATGTACATTACCTGGATGTCGTTAATAGGTAAGTGGGTGTCGCTATATGCAAAAGGTGGTGTAGACTGTAGACACATAGCTACTTCGACATTAAGGGTACAGGCCCCCACAATAATGGGGGTGGCTTGCGACTAGTTGCAGACTTAATTTAGTTCTTCCCTCAATGAATTTATCTCTTCTCAAAATGAGGCAATTATCTCTTCTTGAAATGAGGTAGTTAGCTTTCCTCGAAGTTGTGCATGAATGTCCTGTTTCAACTATTCCTTACGCTCGGCCTTGGGTCTCTTCCTACTCCTATACGCCTCGAAGTCATTTGAGAATCCATGCCTCCAAGGTACTTCAACTCCAAAGCCTTATGTGCGACCCAAGTACTTCTTATTTTCCAAGGCCATAGATCCTTTTCCCTGACTGCTTGGAAGGAGCCTTGGGAACATTCGGTAGTCAATATTTGCTGCAAGAGGCAATCATGTTATTTTAGACCCTATGAAGTTATGGACTTATTAACAACTAGGTAGTTTAACAAATCTTACTAGACATTGGGACACTTCCTTATCTGCGGGGTTTTTGAAAGAGGCAATGCCTGAAAATGTGATTGATGACCTTGCTCTTAACCAGTTTTCGGCGCGCTCATTTGTGATCCGGACAAATGGCGGGGAGACCTCTGATTGGATTGTGACCTCGTCCTCTCTCCTCCATTGCGAGATTTTACCCGTGTACCTAGCGGTGTCGAGTCTGTGGGGGTGAGTGTTTTGTTCCTGGAGAGCCTTATGCGCCACACTTTGATATTGAAATTCAGTCGTCGTCTTCATCCACACAAAGGAGTCCCATGTTTCCAGTGACATGAAAGAATACCTCGTGAAGGGCATCCAAACCTTGTTCACGTACTATGTAACAAGCATGCTCTTGAAGATCTTCCACGCTTTCCCATTGTTAGGAATGACTGCCATCACATGAGTCCCTGGACTTCTGCTGGCATCTCGAAAGAAAAGATTGAGTCAGGATGAATCATCTTCACAATGGAAAGATGATCGCACCATATCCCCATCCGATGGAAGTAATCCTTAACAAACCATTTGATATGTAAGCAGAGCCTAGGAAGGTTAGTTATCTGCAGTCAATTGGAATCTTATCTCAATTTAAACGGCATGATTGACACTGCGTGGGAGCCATGTACGAGGCCCATGGCCCCTGCCCGCGCCTACAAAAGGGGACAGGGGATAGAAGAGGAAAGGGGAGAGATCAGAGGAACATACCTCATACGCACAAGGGAAGGACGAACGTTCACAAGAGAAGCGAAGGCACACCGCTAGACGCAGGCGCAAAGGTGAACGTAGGGGCAATCGCAAGGCCAAAACACCCACATATGGAGAGCAAAGGTGAAAAGAAAGACAAAAGCAGAGAAGGAGAAGCCAGAGAGCGTCCTGAGGAAACGATCATGCCCTCTTATGTTGAGAACGGTAAAAACAGTCTCTCCTATCTTTCTTTTGCAGCTAGTTAAGATGCATGCGACGAGCGGCGGGTACAATGGCAATGTCGCCAAGCCACCACGATCACTGCTGATCACTCCTGAAGTCGTGTGTGTCTCCAATAGCTTCCCAAAGCTGAGGTCATCGATCATTTTTGACGTCGCGCGTGTCTCCCATCGCTTCACAAAGCTGAAGTACCCGACGGTTGCCGATCAATTCTAAAGCCGTGTGTGTCTCCGATCACTTCGCAAATCCAAAATCCCCTGACTGCTGCTGATCGCTTCCAAAGTCAGGTGTGCCTCCGATCACTTCACAAAGTCGAAGTCCCCTGACTGCTACCGATTGCTTTCGAAGTCGTGTGCCCCTGATCGCTTCCAAAGATGGACGCTTATGTCTATTAGACAGCTACGACCACTTGCTAGAGCTGAAGCCTCCGACCGCTTCCAAAGACAGATGCTTACGACTATCAGCCATCTACAACCGCTTGCTAGAGCCAAGCCTCCGACCGCTTCCAAAGATGGATGCTTAAGATTGTCAGCCATCTATGACCGCTTGTTGGAGCCAAAGTCTCCGACCACTTCCAAAGACGGATGCTTACGACTATCAGTCATTTACGGCCGATGTGCTCAGGCGCTTTCGATCGCCCGCGATGATCGAGTGCTTGTGACTATCCGCCATCTATGATCGCTTGCTAGAGCCAAAGTCTCTAATCACTTCGCAAAGCCGAAGCCTCCAACCACTTCGAAAGATGGACGCTTATGACTGTCAGCCATCTATGACCGCTTGCTGGAGCCAAAGTCTCTGATTGCTTCCAAAGACAGACGCCTACGATCATCAGCCATCTACGACCGCTTGCTAGAGCCGAAGCCTCCGATTGCTTCCAAAGACGGATACCTATGACCATCAGCCATCTATGATCGCTTCACAAAGCCGAAGCCTCCGACAATTTCCAAAGATGGATGCCTACAATCATCAGTCATCTACGGCCACTTGCTGGACCAGAAGCCTTCGACCGCTTCGAAAGATGGATGCCTGCGACCGTCAGTCATCTACGACCACTTGCTGGAGCCGACGCCTCCGATCGCTTCCAAATATGGATGCCTATGACCATCAACCATCTACGACCGCTTGTTGTACCCGAACTCCTTCGCTCGACCACGATGATATAGTACTCCGATGAGTACTCCCTATGATCGGGTGCTCTAGAGTGCTCTGCTTGACCTCCCACTACAGTACTCCAATGAGTACCCCCCTCGACTAATTACTATAATAATCTTTCGATGGTTTCGAGCATAGTGGAATTCAACCACTACGATGTTCGACCACAGTGACGTTCGACCACGGTGATGTCCGACCAGGTGATGCTTGACCACAGTGATGTCCGACCACGGTGACGTTCGACCACAATGACGTTCGATCATGGTGATGTTTGACCACGGTGACGTTTGACCATGGTGGCTTTTTAACCACGGTGATGTTCGACCATGGTGACGTTCGATCACGGTGATGTTTGACCATGGTGACGTTCAATCACGGTGATGTTTGACCACGGTGATGTTCGACCGCGATGATGTTCGACTACGATGCGTTCGACCACAATGAGTTCGACCACGATGAGTTCGACCATGGTGACTTTCGACTACGGTGACTTCTGTCCATAGAGATTTCCCGATGGTGTCGACCATGTGACTTTCAACCATGGATGTTTCTCGGTGGTGTTGACTAAGGTGACTTGCGACCACGGTGACTGCCGACCCCGGATGTTTTCTGATGGTTTTGACCATGTGACTTTCAACCACGGAGATTTCTTAATGAATTCAATCACAGTGATGTTCGACCACTAAGCGCTTCTGATGGGCTTCGACCCCAATGGATTTCGACCACAGGCATCTCTCGATGGATTTCGACCACGGTGGATTTCGATCACAGATATTTCTTGGTGGGTTTTGACTATGATGGATCTCGACCACAAATGGTTTCCGATGGCTGTCGATCACATTGATGCTAGACCCCGTGGCCTGCTCTACTAATCCTTCCATTTGGGCTTCGCCTCGCCCACGACACCGATTCTGGCTACCATTATCGTTAGATTGGTCATGCTAGACGTTAATCATGCATACTTCAAATCACTTCCGTTGTGTCCGTTCGATACTGACGAGGTCGAATGGCACGGGCGGGCGCGGTCAAGTGTAACGACCACGCTATCAATGGCCCCATAAACTAACGAAGCTATGGATAATGCCAATATCCACGCCTTCATTAATCATTCATCCTATACATGAGGAACGTAAAACGAAGACTAAAGACGACGGCCAAGGCGCAGCTTAATCGAAGGTATTATGTGGGTTTACCCTACGAATGTAATTAACCGAGGATCTTTCGAGGCCCTGGGAACCAGGACACCACATCGTCTATGTCAGATCTGCTACACAAAGTAGGCTACGGAGCATACATATATAAAGATAACTTATAATTTTGTTTTTCTCAAATGAATGAATAAATACATGTTTTCTCTATTTGTTGTGTTTATCTATTTTTATGTACTTTAGTACACTGGCACGCCCGCATCTTATACCTTGGGGCTAGAAATCCGTGAGTGATTTCTCGCGTCAAATACGGAGTTTGCATAGTCCTGTTCACCACTGAAATTACTAATAGGACGATGAAAATTATTAGTAAATTTTGCCACAAATTGCTTATTAACCGCCAAGGACTCTCTGTTTTCTGATAGTACGTTCAATTCGAAATAGAAAATTTGATTAAAATTTTAAAGGGTTTATATTTTTCATACAAAATTCATATGATATTCCTTTAATTTCCATTCCCACAATATTCCAAACATGTCCTTGCAATTGTGATTCCTTAGAAAAATTCATGGATTTGACCAAAAGTACAGTCAAAATATAGGGTCTGTTCTTTTTAGCTTCTAAAAGCTATTTTTCAGTTTTTCTACAGTAACTAATTCTTAAACAGAATATCTTTTCAAGATAAGGTCTACTAGTTAATTGTAGTACATACTGTACCGACTTCATTTATATCGGCAAAAACCGCATGTGAGTTTCTACTCTGTAATCTCTCACATGAACAGCCCAAAAGCTAAAAACCGTAGCTAAAAACCATAAGTTTCAGCCAAAAGGAACATGCCATAATAGAATCGATGGCAAATGGAATATAATGAGATTATTTCTCTTTTTGGCTAGGCAATACATAAGACCTAATTTTAGGTACGGAAAACGTATAACTAGAAAGGGATGGCAAAGCGTATAGTAGTGAGAGGAATAAGGATGTTCTTTTTTTTTCTGATTTAGCTCTGACGAATACTAGCTAGATTGATATAAAAAAAAGTGTACGACGACGAGAACGAGTACGTAGACTTTTAAGAAACAGACGCGCTTTTGGGCTTTTCTATTGCTTTTTTGCTTTATTGGTTTTATGCCAATAGAACCGCAGACTTCTTTTATAAAAGAGAGTGTCTATACAATATTCGACTGTTTTTGAGAATAAAAACAGTCAGATTTTGAGTCGTTAGATAGAGATCCAATGCATTAGATCATTTTTTTTGGAGGTGGTCTTTTTTTTGGAGGGGGGCTTGTATAGGTGGATCCGTTGGATGGAGATCTAACGTCCCAGATCAATTTGACTGTTTTTGTCCTTAAAAACAGTCGAATGTTGTATAGCATTACTCTTTATAAAATGCCACTGAGACGAGGTAAGCCAAAATGACCTTTATACCCTTTCGACTACCTGATGGCAATATTGACTATTTGGTGTTTGTTGAAATGCTGGTATGAAAAACAAGCAAGATGGCAATTGGATAATTTTTTTTGTGAGTTCAAAAGGGTATAAAGGTCATTTCGGCTTGGTCAAAGAGCTTTGATCTCTTCTCAATGGTATTTTCAATTACATAATGCACCATGGTGCCTAGGCACCAACATCCGATACACGTGTATGATTGATAATTTTTTTGAGTTTGGGTATGAAAATGTTTTATACCCTTGATATATTTATGGTAAGTTAGTTTTGAACTCAGTTCAAACTAGTTTGAACTACTTTTGAGTTCAATGCAACTACAGTGAGTATATACCATAAAAATAGTTCAAACTAATTAAACTGAAGTTAAATTTAAATTTTTTCGGAGTTTGACATCTCAAATATACTTTTTTATGGGTATATGAAGATACCCAAATCAAACGTTGCGAATCTCGAAGCAAATCAACGGGTATTGATATTGGTGCCTAGGCACCATGGTGCATGAAACACTCGTCCTATATATATATATATATATATATATATATATATATATATATATATATATATATATATATATATATATATAGGAAAATTACATAAGGCATCATGGTGCCTAGGCACCAACATCCGATACACGTGTATGATTGATAATTTTTTTGAGTTTGGGTATGAAAATATTTTATACTCTTGATATATTTATGGTAAGTAAGTTTTGAACTCAGTTCAAATTAGTTTGAACTACTTTTGAGTTCAATGCAACTACAGTGAGTATATACCATAAAAATAGTTCAAACTAATTAAACTGAAGTTGAATTTAAATTTTTTCGGAGTTTGACATCTCAAATATACTTTTTTATGGGTATATGAAGATACCCACATCAAACGTTGCGAATCTCGAAGCAAATCAACGGGTATTGATATTGGTGCCTAGGCACCATGGTGCATGAAACACTCGTCATATATATATATATATATATATATATATATATATATATATATATATATATATATATATATATATATATATATATATATATATATATATATATATATGGGACAAAAGTAGTTACCTAGCCTGTCCTCATCTCTAGTTGCATGCATGAAGATTTACGATTCTACGTTCTTACCACAGTACTATACGTACAACAAATTAATGTAAAGTTAATTCCAAAGATCATATCACAAGTATGTGAAGCTATCATGCATACAAGATCGGTCAGGTCGTAGCTAGATGTATGTGTGGCCTACTGTACATGTTTCTGTTGCATCGTTAATTTCATGTGTACGTAGTACTTGCACGTAGGACAACCACATCGTCCTAAACGACATAAATACGTTGCAGTGTTGAGTTATTGACCAATCTATAGTGTAGTCAAGATTGGACGTACCGGCACTGTTTCAAACTGTGCAACAACAGTCATATTATTTCCTAATTCACGCTTCACACACATGATGGTTCTGTACTTTGCTTTTATATATAGGCCGGCCTCATCCAAAATCATGCGATTGTAGGAACGTAACACAGTAGTAGACGAGGACCGGTGTTGGGTGACTGGAAATTTACCAATAAATACACAATACATTTTTGTCTGATTTATTCACCCTACGTACTATATATAATCGGATCTGATAAGTACGTCTAGAGAACACCTTGCATTTTACCATCGAAGAACACTCAGATGTTCTACTCTTATAGCCTTCATCTAGTGAATCTATCATCACATCACCCCCGTCCTCTATGTACTCTCCGATCCCCTCCGTAAAATAACGTTCCAGCGTTCGATATGTAGCAAATCTCCTAGTAGGCAGATATGGAATACAAGATTAAAGCGAGGGGTTGCTCACAGGATTCTAATTTCTTCTACGTTACCAGTAATCTAAGATTCTAATGTTTGGTTGGTTTGATTCAAAAGTTCAATTTTGGACTTTTGAAGTTTTAATTTTAAAAATTGAGTTTGGAACTTTGAAATATCAGAATTTATAAAATTTAAATTTTTGGAACTTGAATTTTTGAAATTCAGAATTTGAAATTTCAGATTTTAAGATTTAATTTTTTTAAAAAAATGAAATTTCTATACCAAACTTGAAATTTGAAATCTAAATTGTCTAAATTTAAGATTGTGAAATTCAGTATTCAAATTTTGATATTTTGGTCTTGAAATTCATGTTTTGAAAACATATTTTTAATTTGGATTTTGCATTCAAAAAGTTCCAATTTTGAGTATGAGAAATTAAATCAAATGATAAAAGTGCAATAGCAAATATTTCTTTCCCTTGGTAATCCAAGATAGACACCCTTTTCTATAGGAAAAATGATTCCTGGAAATCATAGCAATCTGATTTCCAAGGTTATCTTAAATTCCTAGTTTCGATTACTGATTGTTTTACCAACAAGATAATCAGAATTACTGAAGCATTTTCGGGAATCTTTGGAGGATTCCATCAACCAAACACGCCCTAAGCACTAGACAGTATTATTCCATTAGGGGTTAAATTGTAATTGAACAGGCCCACTCTAAACATAATTATCGCTTCATCTCTTTTTCGTGACTTTTTACTTTCCACAATTTTCTTCTTGAAAACCAAACCGGGATTGCGACAGCCATTAGCAAACAAATCATGCATGCTTGATATTAACACTTGCATATATGAACTTTTAACCGAATGTGGTCATAGGCTCATAGCATGGCTAATGACGAGACGGCCTGTGCAGCCGCCGGCCGCAAGTGATGGCGGCATGCAACTGCTACAACAATGGCGGCTGGGGGGAGAGAGAGATTAATATTTGGATGATGCAAGTAGTATGATCGTTGCAAACATCAAAAAAGGGATAAATCGAGACAACGTATGGCACCCTAATCAATGGCTCCATCCCCTAAATAACGTAACTTGTTGGCTTCGAGCTCGGCTGTTGCCGCATTTGTTGGGATTAGAGGGATAGATGCGTGAGAGAATCGGCGGCTCGGCAAGAGAAATCAAACGCAGCGGCATATGGGAGGCATCATGCTAGTGGCCGGTTGGCGGCAGCGTTGGAAAGGCATGGTGCGAGCTGCGGCGTCCGAGATTGATGCAACTGCTGCTAATAAATTCCCGCGGTTGTTTGGTTAAGCTTAGTTTTAGGTTAAGAGAAGTCTATTGATGGGGAATAATTTTACCCTTCCACTAATGAGGCCAGCTCTACGGAAGACACCTGTATATGTATCGAAGAATTGTTGTTATACTTAGAAAATACAGTAATACCCTCGCTTGTATTCATAGACTAGTTATCTTATTGAAGGGTATTCCGATCATTTGTACAGACCCAAGAGCCCATAAATAACCCATGTACCTCTTATTTGTAATTTTAGCTATCTTGAGCAATAAAAAACCTATTCAAATTGATGATCCCTCAGTGACCCCCTCCCCAAAGGTAGCCCCCCCTGTTGGCTCACTGAAAGGAGTAGGGCAATCCTCTTGGACCCTCGAACCTATATAAATTAAGGAAAAATTGACTATAGGATACTGGATATTGTCACCATTTGTCAACGGACATCCAAAAAATATGGTTACGTCAGAACACACTGTAAAAATGTTTAATTTTGCTGTAGGACATCAAGGGCACTATTATATCATTTTTGAGCCAGAGAGGAGAAAAGCACACGAATTGTCAATTTTGCCCAAGAGAGAGGACCTGAAGGAGAGAGTGGGACGCAGCTTCCCTGTTTCCTTTGCCTGTTCCCTCCTAGGTGGCAACACTCTATTAGCTTCGACCGCTTGCTCACATACTCGTAACCTCCAAACGAGTACTCCAATGATGGTTACGACCACATTGCGCAAGTTACGACCATATTGCGTACTCGTAATGACCATGCGTGCAGACCAAGCAGTGGCACAAGGTGGCTGAGGCAACCGTCACGGTGATCAGTGGTGATGCCCATCTCGTCGGTCACCACGGCCTTGCTGGCAATGGCAACAGATGGGGATTCCCCACAACAATGTCCGAGTATCCACCCAAGGGAGACGCTGCACCAACCCGGGTCACCCCTGTTCTGAATCTCCGTCGGCACCATTAATGCGGCCGAGGCAACACCTCATGGCATGATGGTGCCATGCCTCTCCTATGCCTCTAAAAAGCCACTCCTCTGCCTCCTAGCCTCCTCACCCAGCGCCTGTCACAACCAATTGAGCCCTAGCCTCCCGAGCTCCCACTTCTCCTCCGTCTCTGGTGAACTACCGCCTAGAGCAATTCCGACTGCTCGTCGTTCCATTCACCGATTGCTTGTTGTAGGAGCATCACCAGGAGACCACAAGACCACGTCGACCACCGCCACTCGACCCCATTGTCACTAGCACAACTGAGACATCCCCAAGCTCTGCCGCCCCTCAGTATGTTCATAGCCACCCATAGGTGCTCCCATTAAAAGGAATTGAGTTCTAGTGCCTCGAGTCGCCAGTTTGCTCCGTCCCTTGTTCTGGCCACTACTCGGCTTGCCGCCGATGAACCTCGGGACGAAATTAGCTAGCACCAACTCGAGAAGGGATGCACGCATGGTCGAGGAGACCATTTTGCTAATGCTACCGAGCTGCGGAGGTCCTTACTACCAGCGCCATGAGGCAACAGGAGGCGTCGTGAAGGACCTTCAGTAGGGAGCAACAATATTAGGAGAAATGGGGAGAAGAAGAACGAGGAAGTTTTGCTTTCTCTCTCCTAGGGCAAAATTGATAATTCGTGTGCTTTCTCTCTCCTCTCTAGCCCAAAAATAATATAGTAGTGCCCTCATTATCCTACAATAAAATTACACATTTTTACAATGTGTTCTGGTGTAACTATGTTTTTTGGATATCTGTTGGCACGTGGTGACAATTTGCAATATCCTATAGCCAATTTCCCCATAAATTAATCCCCGTATTATTTTTACTCTCATGAACGATGGCCCGTTAGATGGCCGATGTCTACCCCCTCATTTGTGTTTGGGTTTGACATCTACAACATCTATATTGCATATAAGAAATCAATGGCCATATCTAATTTCTACTGCCACTCTTTTATTAATAGTAGATTGTATTGTAAAATTTCTCTAATTAATATATGTTTTGTGTCAGCCGTTTGGAACAAGAAGACTAAAGCAACGAGACAATGGTGCAAACAAATTCCCTGCTAATACTTCAACTCTAATTCGCTCGTTAGGTCTGTGAAATGTCAGGTGATAAAGCTGCTGCCATACATGCATGTTCGTGGTACATACATTCATGCATTGAATGGATGATGGATGCGCTTGTATCCTTGCTCCCTATCTGCACAAAAATCACTTGATGTGCCATTACGCCTGCCCAAGGTAAAGCGAGCACATGACATGATACGGTTGAAATCCCACTCATTCGTCCGTGCCCTGCATACGTCTCCATCAAACCGTTCGAGTCCGACCCATGCATGCATATCGATGTCTCCCGCTAGCTCGAGTTTGATGGACACAAGTGCGTGAATGCATGCAGAGGTCCGAGAAGGCATGCACACGCAACATCAGATGACCAGAATCATATATAATAATACTAGTAAAAAAATAAGCATACAGACATATTAGCGTTTATATGTATGCAGTGCAAGCATATGCATGTGTTCACTCCTGGCGGCTAGGACTCGTTTGTCCGGGCCCTCTCGGAGACTTTTGATGGGAGGACACTTCTATGGCGTCGCAATCGGACGGTGATGGAACTTTGAAAGTCCTGATATTGTGATTGGACGGTGATGGGGCAGTTCTGACGAGGATGCACGGACCGCCTGATAGTTTTGCCGTCCAGCGATTACTAGGATTCTTATTCGATCCCGTGCTGCACGTCTTGTCCCGGCCGGGTAACGCAGCTCAACACAACGTAGTCTGTCGCATTGTCGTGCGTGCGTGCGTGCGTGCGTCGGAATTGAAGCAGGAATTCCAACACTGTTGCGTGCATGCTTCCGCCGCAGCTAGCACGTCAAGTAACGTACGTGCGTGCAGACGCAGACGCAGACGCGACGGGAGTGTCGTGCAGAGGAAAGTAGTAAGTACGTATGGGTCTAGCCGGTATGTGTAAATTGTACTTGTATTTCAACAAATAGCTATGTGTTTAGAGTTCATCCAATGAACTAAACGACTTAGTGGATTAGGTCTGATATGTTGTGAGATACTTGTGTTAATAACATGCTCCGATTGAATGTGAAGATGATAGTTTGTGAATTTATTAGGAGGCATGGCTGAGCCAACTTTGTCTCTATAGGTCAGTGATTTAGGAGGCATGATTGACTTGATTTTGTCTCTACAGTTCAATGTTTAGGGGATATGATTGATCTCAGCTTGTTCCTATAGTCCATAGGATTTTGTTATTTTTGTTCCCATTATTCATTGAAAAATAGAGGTCATCATTTCATAAAGTACATTGAAAATAGAGGGAATAATCATTTAAAAACATTGCATATTATTTCAATTAAATTTAGGTATTTTTCTTCACATGTAGAGTACCTTCTACTTACTACGTTAGTAAAAGATAAGTACTAAAATGCAATTTGAATGCCTCAGGAAATGCTAGTCATACCATCTGAAAATAAGCAAGTAGAATACAAGGGGAATGATGCTTATATATTTTATGGTAACACTAATATAGGCCCCATTTGGCAGAGCTCTAGCTCTAGGAAATCTGTAGATTTCCTAGAGCTGGTCATCTGTAGCTCTAGGAAATCCTGGATCTAGAGTTGCAGTCATGTTAAGTGCATTTACATAACTCATTTTATTTATATTATATATTAAATAAAAATATTTAAATCACTTTAATTTAATCAACAAACTACAGATCCAGCATAGATCTCGGAGCTAGAGCTATGCCAAACAGGGCCATAGTACGTCTTGCACACCCTACAATTTAAATGAGCTAGAGACAAAGTCAGATCCTGTATCACACTTAATAGCTAAAACTATGTCAATTAGAGTAGTAGTTGTTTTAAAACTGCACCCTTCTAATGAGATCCTGTGACAATAATATATGCCAACATAAGTACAGGAGAACCAATTGTCCATAAATTTTTCTGAAAAGTAGTCAGGCTGATCATGTTAGTATTTCTCAACAACTACAAGAGGAACATTAAAACACTGCACACTTGGGTTTCAAAGGGCATGAAGCAAATCATACACTCAAGTGTGTCAAGTTCTATGAAGTAGGTCATGATTGCTGTCTCTTCCTCCTCATCATGCTATATATTGTTTTTTGTTATCTGCATATATATGTGCACCAACTGTATGTGATATGTAGCCTGTCACAGACGGTTTTATGGTTAAAGCCATATGTGGTAGTTGGTTTTTATAAACGGTTCTTTATATGAACTATTTGTGATATTACTTATCACAAACGACTCAAAAACTATATGTGATAATCACCTGTTATCACAGACACAATAAATCAAACAGTTCAAAAATTGTCTATGATGAGAGTTTAGAATCGTTTGTGATGACCCTTTGTGTGGTAGTGGAGTCAGGCTAACCGGCTCGAAGCATGATACTGTGATCTGGTCTAGACATAACATGACTTAGGACTAAATGGGCCATGTCAGCCTGCCCCGGTGCAATGTGTTGTACTTGGGTCACGACCTTGGCCTAGTGGGCCAGCCTGGCCCAACACGTACAGTATCGTGCCTGCTAGGCATGGCCTAGGCATGGGTGAGCATAGCATGGCCCACTAGGCCTGGCAGTGCAGGAGCTCAGCCGGAAGGTGGAGGGGGGTTAGGTATTATCAGTGATTGATCTGGCGGGTGGCCGTGGTGGAGCCGAGAAGGTGGGGCGATGGAGGGAGTGGGGACCAACGATGGGCGAGAGGCGGTGCGTTGGCTGAGGAAGGAGTGAGGGACCAAGGGAGGGACAGGTGGAGCAAGCACGGGTGAACGAAGAAGGAGGTGGGTAGGCTGAGCGGCCAGAGGTGGTGGGGATGGGCGGAGCGGCATAGAGGTGGAGGCAGTGGGAGGGGTGGTAGCCGGGAAGGAAACATGAAGCGATCAACGACGATAGATCCAGCGGAGGGGAATGCAAAGTGACTGGTGGAGGGGAATGAGGACTGAGGCGTGGTAGATCCGGTAGAGAGGAATGCGAAACGACCGGCGGCGGCCGGGGGAGAGCGTCGGACAGCGAGATCCACCAGTGGTGGCGGAGGTGGGGGAAGGAGAGGGGAACGGGACTGCATGAGAGACAGAGAAACAGAGACAAAGAGGGAAACTAGCAGTGAGGCATGGCACAGCCCGTCGAGGTACATGGGCCCGATCGGCATGGCACGTCCCATGACATCATTGGCCCGTGTCTAGGTTCGAGATTGAACCCGTGGGCTGGTATGGCAATGCTCATTTAGTTAACCCGGCCAACCGGGCTGTGTCTACACGAGCCTATGCTGGGCCATATCAGACAGCTCATTTGGCCAGATTTACCTCCCCGCATGGCCGTTCGCCGCCTCCTACTGTGCCGCTAGTTGTTGCCGGCACCTCGCCAACATCCGTGGTGCAGGAATATTGAGGCAAATCCAATAATGTGAGAATTTGACTGTAATAGCTAAAAATTTTTTAGTTGAGTACGTGTTGACTAATATATTCAAATTTCGTAAAGTAAATAGTCTTAGCTTTGTGGATGAACTGACCTGTCTTAATTTGTTAAACTTCCTGCGCGTTTGGGAGTTTTTTCTTTAGGGGCTCGCGCGGTTGTACGGTTAATCACTACTAAAGAAAGGCTAATAGTAGACGGTAAATCACAGACGGTTTTGTGAAACCGTCTGTAATGTAAACTATTACAGACGGTTTTAATTTGAAGGCCGTCTGTGGTATTTGTGGCGGGAAAAAGGAGTATCACAGACGGTTCTTACTTCTGAACCGTCTGTGATACTGGAATATCACAGACGGTTTTTATTAAAAACCGTCTGTGATAATCTGGGATTATCACAGACGGTTTTTTATTAAAAACCGTCTGTGTTGTGTCGACTATCACAGCCGGTTGTTGTTAAGAACCGTCTGGGAATGTTCACAGACGGTTTTCACAAGAACCGGCTGTGATGTCCCTTTGTCTGTCATATTCTAGATCAGAGGTTAATATATAAGTACACATTGCTTCTAATAACTTAACTACAGAACTACTGAGAGAAGAGGTTACAAATTAAAGGCAAATTTATTAATTTCAATTAGAGGCAAATTTATTACAAAAGTCGCACAGGTAAAGAGTTTCCCAGATTGTATTCTTTTGGGCTTCGTAAGCTTCTTCTTCCACTTGGGGACTTGGAGGATCAGCCGCTAAATTCTCGAACGCCGTTAAGATTGCCCTTGTCCTCAGCACTTCCTCGTGCAGCCTGGGCAAATGATCAGCAGCATCCATAATGTCGTACAGGATAGCATGAAAAGATTCCTCAGAATCTGCCGTTTCTGCTTGATTGGCAAGGCTATCCATCAGTCTCTGCAATGCGTGTAGAGCTTCTTCCGCATTGCGCACATTGTGGAGAAGAACCAGGGTGAAGGCTGTTTCCCTTTCTTGAGCGGCAGCGAGACGCCTCCGTCGACGGCGGAGGATCAGGTCAAGCTGACGGATGCAAGAAAGTCGGGGAAGGAGAGCAGGGCGGGTGCGGAGAAGCTGCTCCAGATGCAAATTGCTGGCCGCCTGTGTAAGGTTCCGGCCGAACAATTCGTGATGAACAGATGAGAGGAAGGAGATGATCACAAGAACAGTAGTAGAAGCCATGTTGTATTAATTGTATATTGTATTGTACGTACGTAGAAGCTAGCTAGAGACCTGGATTAGGAGCGCATATTTAACCTTTAGCACAAACGGTTCGTATACCCAAACATGAATGATATAGACGCTTTGTATAATGATCGAGAGACGTTAATTAAACGATCGAAACACGAAGCGTTCTGGCATCGAAACACGCGCGAAGCGTTCTGGTATGAAGCTTATCACAGACGGTTTTTAGTTAAAAACCGTCTGTGATAATGACTACGGCATTTATTGCGCTGCTCAGACCGCATCGTCTTCATTTCGATCCAGATCTAGCCACTGCTGCGCACTTTTTCACTCGGGAGGAAGCTAGAGCGATTTCAGGCCAGTTAATTTGGTGGGAAGAGGCAGAGATTGAGCTTTGAATTAAGATTCAGACTTTCCTGTGGTTGCTGTAGATATGGTTAGTAATGAAATTTATTTATTTTTAATTGTATTACAATTTAGGTGTAAGTAATCCATGAGTGGTTATTGAAGATGGTTAATTAATTTGCAAAATTGTTGGTTATATAATAGCTATTGTGTTTGTAATATGAATTGAGCTAGGAAATTAAGTCTCAATATAATAAATGTGGCCGGTATATATGTAGTTATAATTAGTTATTCTAGATTTTAATACTAAGTTGTTATATATGTACGTAACGTAGGACCGAAGTTGGATGTATGCCGCGAGCCGTGTGAGTGAAGAGTACATTAATGGTGTTTCTGCTTTTATAAGAGCCGCCGAGGAGGATATGTTGAATAAGGGGGTGGAATATATGTGCTGTCCATGCACTGACTGCGAGAATTTGAAGATGTTTAAGAACCGAGGGCAAATTGAAGCGCACTTGATTCGGAGGGGTTTCAAAAAGGATTATACGTGTTGGACCAGTCATGGCGAAGTGAATGATCATATGCCGCCGGATGACATCGCCGGTGAAGTGAATGATATGCCCCCGGATGACATCGCAGGTGAAGTGAATGACATGCCGCCGGCTGATGTCGATTGTGGCTCGGATTCGGATAGGTTGCACGATGATAATCTGGATCAGATGCTTCGCGATGTAGAAGAGAACTATGATGAGAGAGAGTATGTTAAATTCCGTGGCTTGATGGAGGACTCAGAGAAACCTTTGTACACGGGCTGCAAGTACACGAGGTTGTCGGGCGTGCTTGAACTGTTGAAATTGAAGGCAAGCAACGGTTGGTCCGACAAGAGTTTCACGGCGCTGCTAGGTCTTTTAGCGGACATGCTTCCGGAGGGAAATGAGTTGCCTAAAACCACGTATAAAGCCAAGAAGGTTCTTTGTCCGTTGGGAATGGAAGTAGAAAGAATACATGCATGCCCGAACGACTGTATCCTCTACCGTAAAGAGTATGCAAACATGCATGTATGTCCGGTGTGCAACACATCCCGATACAAACGTAACAATCAATCAGATGATGGCGAGGGAACAGAGACGAAGAAAGGACCTCCTGCTAAGGTGGCATGGTATTTTCCTATAATTCCCCGTTTGAAAAGGTTTTATGCAAATGCAAAGGAGGCAAAACTGCTGCGTTGGCACTCGGAGGAGCGCAAGAAGGATGGAATGCTAAGACACCTTGCTGATTCCGCGCAGTGGAGAAACATCGATAGGAGTTTTGCAGAGTTCGGTGCAGAACCAAGGAATATAAGGTTTGGACTGAGTACAGATGGAATGAATCCATTCAGTAGCATGAGCAGCCGACATAGCACATGGCCCGTGACTCTCTGCATCTATAACCTTCCTCCTTGGTTGTGTATGAAGCGAAAGTACATTTTGCTGTCGATACTTATCTAAGGGCCAAAACAACCTGGGAATGATATCGATGTGTTCCTAGCACCGTTGGTGGAAGATCTAAAAGTACTGTGGAACGAAGGGGTACAGGTATGGGATGCATACAAACGAGAGAACTTCACTCTGCGCTCCTTATTGTTCTGCACCATAAATGATTATCCTGCCCTTGGTAACCTATCGGGCCATAGTATAAAAGGTGCCAAAGCTTGTACTCACTGTTTAGATGGTACCGAGAGTGTGTGGCTGAGACACTCACGCAAAACCGTCTACATGCGTCACCGCCGGTTCCTTCGGAGGGCTCACCCATACCGCAAGATGAAGAAACAATTTGACGGAGAGAAGGAAGACGGTTCAACTCCAAAGCATTTAAGGGGACGCGAGGTTTATGATATGGTTAAGGATTTAGATGTTGTCCTCGGAAAGGGACGTAAATTGAGGGCTCATGAGAAGAACACCTGGAAGAAGAGATCAATATTTTGGGACTTACCTTATTGGGAGTACCTAGATGTGCGGCACTGCATCGACGTCATGCACGTAGAAAAGAATGTGTGCGACAGCTTGATTGGTCTCTTACTGAACATCCGTGATAAAACAAAGGACGGCGTCAACGCACGGCTTGACTTGGCTGATATGCACATCAGGCCTGAGTTAGCACCGACATGCACTGATAATGCACGAACGTACCTTCCCCCTGCGTGTTACACTCTGTCCAAGGCTGAGAAAACAGAACTGTGCCAGTGCTTGCATGGTGTCAAAGTTCCGTCTGGTTACTCGGGCAACGTGAAGAAACTTGTTTCGATGCAAGATTTGAAGTTAAATGGCATGAAGTCTCATGATTGTCATGTGCTGATGACACAGATGCTCCCTATTGCAATTAGAAATATTTTGCCGATCAAAGTCCGAGAGACAATCATGAGGCTATGTTATTTCTTTAACACAATTGCTCAGAAGGTCATCGATCCCGAAGGACTAGATGCTCTGCAGGACGAGGTGGTGATGACTCTTTGTCACCTTGAAATGTATTTCCCTCCTTCGTTTTTCGATATCATGGTCCATCTCATTGTTCACGTTGTGTGGGAGATAAAAATGTGCGGGCCCGTATTCCTACGTAGCATGTACCCATTTGAGAGGTTCATGGGAATTCTCAAGTCCTACGTACGGAATCGTTCTCGGCCGGAGGGCAGCATCGTCGAAGGTTATGCAAGCGAAGAGGTCATTGAGTTTTGTGTCGATTATATGGCTCAGATTCAGCCGATAGGTGTCCCTCAATCTCGTCATGAGGGGAGGCTGAAGGGTCTCGGAACTATCGGACGGAAAGCAATCACTCCAGATATGGACATGTATACTCAAGCCCATTTCACGGTGTTGCAACACATGACTGAAGTGGCGCCTTATGTGGACCAGCACAAGGGTGTGCTTCGGCAACAGAATCCGGAGCGGCCGGATGTTTGGATCATGAGGCAACACAACCGTCGGTTCAACCAATGGTTGAAGGAGCAAATCGCTAGGAGCTCGCCGAGTGAGACGCTGACATGGTTGGCAAAAGGGCCGACATTTACAGTTGTGACATGGCAAGGATATGACATAAATGGGTACACATTCTATACGCAGTCTCAGGATGTCAAGAGCACTAACCAGAACAGCGGTGTCCGCATAGATGCATTCAGTACCGATGGGTCGAGAAACTCGTACTATGGCTTCATAGAAGAGATTTGGGAGCTCGACTATGTGGTTTTCAAGATCCCCTTATTTCGCTGCCGTTGGGTGCATCTCCCACAGGTGAAGGTTGACAAGTACGGTGTCACGACCGTGGACCTCCAACGTGTCGGGTACAAAGATGAACCATTCGTACTCGCCAATCAAGTTGTTCAAGTTTTCTATGTAACCGACCCGGCAAATAAGAAACGCCATGTAGTTCTTCATGGAAAAAGGAGAATTGTCGGAGTGGAGAATGTAGTGGACGAGGAGGAATACAATCAATTTGACGAGTTACCTCCTTTTGGAAATGGCATAAGGGTCGACGATGAACAACGTGACGAAACTAGTTACGTACGCATTGATCATGATGAAGGGCTAATTTTTAAAGGAAATAAGCAAGTACAATAAGAATGTATATGTGAAAATGTGTGATGTAGTCAATTTTGAGATGTATATGTGAAAATGTGTGATGTAGTCAATTTTGAGATGTATATGTGAAAATGTGTGATGTAGTCAATTTTGAGATGTATATGTGAAAATGTGTGATGTAGTCAATTTTGAGATGTATATGTGAAAATGTGGGATGTAGTCAATTTTGAGATGTATATGTGAAAATGTGTGATGTGGTCAATTTTGAGATGTATATGTGGAAATGTGTGATGTAGTCAATTTTGAGATGTATATGTGAAAATGTGTGATGTAGTCAATTTTGAGATGTATATGTGAAAATGTGTGATGTATTTGAGAATGACAAAATGTATCAAGAAATACACTGTGTGAATGCAGCTGGTTGGTGTTGTATATGAATGCAGCTGTTTGGTAGTTGATATGAATGCAGCTGTGTAGTTATTGGTGGTCTTAATTGCAACAGCCGGCAAAGGCTTATCACAGACGGTTCTAAATTTAGAACCGTCTGTGATAACATATCACAGACGGTTTTTAACTCAAAAACGTCTGTGATAGTAAACTATCACAGACGGTTCTAAACTTAGAACCGTCTGTGATAGTAAACTATCACAGACGATTTTTAACTCAAAAACGTCTGTGATATGTTATCACAGACGGTTCTAAGTTTAGAACCGTCTGTGCTAATCTTCCTACATATGCCCTCTCGCTAGGGTTTTTCGTGTGCGCTGCAGTTATTCGATTAGATCTAAATCCCGAGCCCGTCGTCGCCGCCGCCTCCCCGAGCCCTCGCCGGCCGCCTCCCCCAACCCTCGCCGGCCGCCTCCCCGGACGAAGACGTCGCCGCAGCCTCCTCCTCCTCCGTCGCCGCCTCCCCGAGCCCGTCGCCTCCTCCTCCGTCGCCGCCGCCTCCTCCTGCGTCGCCGCCTCCTCCTCCTCCGTCGCCTCCCCGAGCCCGTCGCCTCCTCCTCCTCCGTCGTCGTCGCCGCCTCCTCCTCCTCCTCCTCCGCCGCCGCCGCCTCCTCCTCCTCCTGCGTCCCTAAGGTCACCAAAACCGTAAGGTCATCAAATCCCTCCCCGAGCTTCATGCTTACTGTTAGTGTTTAGGGTTGATGCTTGATGCTTCATACTGTTATGGTTAGTTGCTTAGTACATATTTAGGGTTGATGCTTCATGCTTACTGTTAGTGTTTAGGGTTGATGCTTGATGCTTCATACTGTTATGGTTAGTTGCTTAGTACATATTTAGGGTTGATGCTTTATGCTTACTGTTAGTGTTTAGGGTTGATGCTTGGTACATATTACATTGGTACATTGTTTACTGCAGTAGCTTAATTAGTTTGCTATTTGGTACATATTACATTGTTACATTGTTTACTGCAGTAGCTTAATTAGTTTGCTATTTGGTACATACTACATTGGTACATTGTTTACTGCAGTTGCTTAGTTTACATTGGTACATATTGCTTGTTGTGTTAGTATATAGTATATAGTATATAGTACATAGTATATAGTTTGAAATCATTTGGGTCCCCCTTCCCTCTACTCCTCTCCTCCCTTCTCCCCCTTCCCTCTACTCCACTCCTAATCTCTTTCTAGTGTATCTGGATAAAGAAATCTTACGATTATTGCAAAAGATACATTGACAATTTGGGTGGAAAGAAATACATTGTGTCGTCAGGCTCATGACTGCCAATTTGAAGCATAGCGTAGCATCCGAGGCACATCTAAGGCCTGCAGCTGTGTCTTGAGGAATCCCAAGAGCTGGTCTTCAGATGTGGCATTCCTCAAACTATAAATTATGAATCTTATTCTCATAACCCATCTGAATACCAGCTCTTGGCATTCCTCAAGACACAGCAGCAGGCCTCGGATGTGCCTCGGATGCTATGCTATGCTTCGAATTGGCAGTCATGCGCCTGACGAAACAGTTGATCTTTCCACCCAAATGCTCCATGTATCTAGACAAAAAACAGCAAATGAAGCAAGTGACATACTATACTGTTCCCGTTCAATGAACCGGATACACTAGTTTGTGTCATTTGCTTCATAGACCTTTGTTTGGGGACTTTGCTATTTGGTTTATAGTTTTAGCAACTAAAGTAGGTGCTAGGATAGACACTTTGTTTAGAGACCTTGTAGTAATAGTATTACAAAATTCAAGGAAATTTTAGTACAGAAGTTCAAAAAAAAAACAAATTCCCAGATTCTTCGGTGAGCAGCCGATATAGCCGACTTCTTCGGTGAGCGACTATCCATCTGCTTCTTCCCACTCCTTCTCTTCATCTCTGATCTCTGGATCACGTACGCCAGTAGCGATGATTCAGTTAGATGAATCATCGCTACTGGCGTACGTGATCCGGAGACCAGAGATGAAGAGAAGGAGTGGGAAGAAGCAGATGCATAGTCGCTCACCGAAAAGTCGGCTATGTCGGCTGCTCACCGAAGAATCTGGAATGCCTTTTTTTGCACTTTTGTAATAAAATTGACTTGAATTTTGCGGGAAAAAGAGGGACTTGATACATTGGTACATTGGTAAGATAGGCACATCACCCCCTCTCTATGTCCATATCACCCCCTCCCTTCTCCCCCTCTCCTCTACTCCTCTCTTGTCTTGCAATTCAATATGAT
Organism: Dendrocalamus latiflorus; assembly: GCA_017311315.1. Lineage (NCBI taxonomy): Eukaryota > Viridiplantae > Streptophyta > Magnoliopsida > Poales > Poaceae > Dendrocalamus > Dendrocalamus latiflorus. The sequence continues at coordinate 2,257,052 of CM029651.1, read as the reverse complement.
TATTTTCTCATCTTATCTTAATAGACCCACAAAATGAGCAACATGTCACCCGCGCATTCTTCAACATCATCGCCGGAGGCGTCCGCTCCAACATCAAGACGCCAAGGAAGAGGGCTATCAAAGAAGCCTGAGGGCCGACAGATCATCACAGCGGTGAATGCATCTGGGGTCCCTATCCTTCCTCGAAAAGCAGTAAACGCATTCCGAACCATGGTCGGAGTAGTTGCACGAGAACAAATTGAGATCACATACAATTCGTGGAAGAACGTGCCTGACACTCGGAAACGTGAGCTGTGGACCGAAATTTTGGCATCGTTCGAGTTCCCAGAAGAACACCTGGACGCTGTGCAACAACAAACCTACAAAGCGGCGTGCAAAGCATGGAAGAACTTCAAGAGCACGCTTGTCAAGAAATACGTGGAGACGGACGAAACGCCTGTTCATACATACCCATTCCTGGAACCACAATGGGAAGAGTTCAAGGCGATGAAAACGACCGAAGATTTCAAAAGTACAAGTGTGGCGCACAAGGCCCTCCAGGCAAAAAATACACACCCTCACAGACTTGGCACAGCTGGGTATGCGGGTAAAATCGCGCAGTGGATGAAGGAGGATGAGCTGGCAGCTGCACAGGACATCGCCCCGCCGTTTTCCAATATCCCGGACGACCGCGCTCGAAATTGGATTAGAGCAAGGTCATCTACAACGACATCAGGGGACATCACCTTTCGAAACCCTTCAGACCAGCAAGTGACCGAGTGCCTGGTAAGATATCGATCGAACTACGTAGCTTGTAATTACTCCACAACTTCGTACGAATTGAAATGACATGTCGTGCTCTTGCAGGAAGAGCTGAGTTTTCAATCTACCCTGGGATCATTCCAGGGAACAAGGGAGAATGATATGCTCTCCGTGGCCCTGGGAAACAAGGAGCACCCGGGCCGTACGAGAGGCCTTGGGCTTTACGTTCCTTGGAAACATGGTTTCCAAGATGACTCCGACATGTATCGGCGCAGGAAGAGAAACAAAGCTGAGCGTGACGCACAGCTACGAGAAGAGCTCAAGGCATCTCTTAAAGAGGAGATACTGGGTTCGATGGCTGATATAATCAGAGATGAGGTGCGGAAACAGACAGAAAGTCAGCAGGCCGCCACCGCCGCTCCTGTGCTAGCTAGCCCGCACAACCATCTGAGTAGCTGCGCGTCCAATCCGACGCAAACCCAGTCCAAATTTCCTGTGGACGACATCCTGGTAATAATTATTACCTCTCGAATGCTTGCTCCATTGGTAGGCCTATTCGAGTAGCTAATTTTGTATCGTTATGTAGGAGCCTACGACATGCAGGCTCCAAGTGAGATATGGCTCCATTCCCTTGTACGCTGCTTGGGGCCAGGCATATTCGTCTGGTATCGGGGCCATGGTGCACGGTCAAGCTTTAGCGCCAGGCTTCGCAAAAGTTAATCTGGATGGTGTGTATGCCAATTTTGAGGTGGTCCCGCTACCGAAGCCCCCCAACGACGAGATCGTGAATCTAGGACAGGCCATTGGAACATTCATCCAGTGGCCCAAAACCGACATCTCCCTGGAGGCTTCTTCACCGGTGGCAGGACCAGAAGTGCAGTGCGAACCACAGCAACTTGCACTGGTGCCATCTCCACACGGGCAGTGCGAACCACAGCTACCTGCACCGGTGCTATCTCCACGGGTGCTATTCTCGCCAGACCAACTTGCACCGTCTATACCATTACAGTCGACTAGCATAAAGTCGACCTACACTCGAGGCAGTGGCCAGGGCAAATCAAAGACGAAGGATGGTGACGATTTCCCGTCCATGCCATTGGCCCGCAAATTCGTGCTAGGTCAGCCGATGGTAGTCCAGGAAGAGCTCCAAAAACTAGGACTTGGTTGCCAAAGATTCCACCTTTGGTATATGGAAGAGTCCAATAAGCCAGCGGCAGAACGGCGCTCAGGTATAACTGTCAAATTCAAGCCGGAACATTTCTTGCACGAAGTTCAGGAATGTGTCTTCGCGGTGACCTTTGACGATATATTTGACCTTTTCACGCTCAACGCTCTCGACGCCTCACTCGTTCGATGCTGGACGCTGTAAGTCTGCACAATCACAGTCTCTGTTCACGTAATACCGATATATGTCACAATTTGTTGCTTTCCTATGTTATATATAGATTCATGCTGATCGAAGCTAGATCATCGAAATCACAAATTGGTTTCCTGGACCCACGCTTGGTCGCCATTGATACCATCATCGAGAATGCATCCTTCGTCGAGGACTATATTACAAAATCACTGCTGGCTCACCAAGATAAGGAATTTGTTCTTATGCCATACAATGAGCAGTTCCATTGGATTTTAATTGTAATTATACCAAAATAGAACAAGACTATATACCTTGATTCTCTAAGTAAGAACAAATCCAAGTACACAGCTATCGCCCGAATACTCGATAGGTACGTACATTGTACATTGTACTCTTTCTTTCCTTCAGAATAACTAATCTAACTTTTTCGAATAACGAAGGTCGTTCGCCACATACGTTCAACAAACACGTGACTCGACGACAGGGGCCAAGGCCTTGAAACATGATCGCAAGTTTCGGGTATTCGCTAGCTACACATTAATTAATCATATACAACACATAGTAGTAATGCCACTTGATTTAACACATTATATTTTTTGCAGTGCCACCAGCAGGAGCCGGGCAACACATGTGGATACTACATGTGCCACCATATGAGACTACTCCTCGATTCCACCAAGATCACTAATTCTAAGGTTTGTCAATCTTCCCACATTTATTTCATACATGTCAGTTTTATATATGCGCGCGTTGATATTCCTATCGACAGGCTGCGTCCATCTCTACATCTGCATTGACACAGCCGGATTTTGCAAAAATTCGAGGAGAGCTCATTTGGTTTTTGTGGTCAAAAGTCGTAAGATCAGATGGAGAGTTCCACTGCCCAGAATGATTTTTTATTGTAATTCTAAGTGCAAATACAGTGTAGATCTTTTACAATTGTGTATTTGTTAATGGATATTTTATTTCAACTCAATGAATTGATTTGCGAAATGGATGCTTTATGTTTGTGAAATGAAGTGCGTTGTCAATTGGATGTTTTATGTCTGTGAAATGAATTGAGATGTGAAATGTATCTGAAATGAAATGAGATGTGTGAGTTGTATATGTTTATGTCTGTGATTATCTGCTTGTTTCAGAGGGCATGGCTAGCATTTCCTGAGGCTAGCTATAAACAGAAATATATTCTGCTGGGGGGAGGAGTATCACAGACGGTTTTTCAGTAAAAACCGTCTGTGATTATGCGATATCACAGACGGTTTTTCAGTAAAAACCATCTGTGATTATCCGATATCACAGACGGTTTTGTACTAAAAACCGTCTGTGATTATCCGATATCACAGACGGTTTTTTCTAAAAACCGTCTGTGATATCGGATAATCACAGACGATTTTTAGTACAAAACCGTCTGTGATATCGGATAATCACAGACGGTTCAAAAACCGTCTGTGATAACTTGGATTATCACTGACCCATAATTTCAGACGGTTCAGAAAACCGTCTGTGATGACGTTTCTGAACCGTCTGTAATGTGGATTTCTGTAGTAGTGAATTGTTCCGGCGGCCGGGCAGGCTCGATCAGTATAGGGTGGTGATCAGTTGGGCTTTTTTTGGTGGCTTATGGCTGAAAGCACTGTAGCTGGCTGAAAAAAAACACTGTAGCTGACAGAGGCTTATTTAGCATAATTAAATTTAAAAAATTTAAAAATATAAAAAATATGTTAGCCTATTACGTATAATACAAACAAATACGGGAAAAAAAAGAACTGGCTAAAAAGCACAAAAAAGCCAAAAATTCATAAGAAAACAAAATTTGTGAATAGTGAAAAATAAACCGGAAGCCAGAAGCTTAAGCCGAATTGATCAGGGATGCACCGTTGAATGGATGGGGAGTACGTACTACTAGCTAGCAGCAGTAGTGGTAGCTTTATGCGGTTGTCGTAGGGGCGTGGTGGGATAAGTTTTTTTGTTTTTACTTTTGGTTTATTTAAATCAGAAATTTTTTGGTTTATTTAAATCAGAAATTTTTTGGTTTATTTAAATCAGAATTTTTTTTTGAATATATGGACTTCTAATTTTAATTTATTTTAATATTTTTATCTATTCTTTTTTCTTGTTGGTTTTTTTCTTTTTTATTCTTTTGCATTGTTTATGATAATATAATAGTTTTTTATTTTTCTCGTTTTTATTTTTTCTAGTTTTTTTTTAAAAAATCTAACAACCGTTACAGTATAATTTTAGTTAAAAATTAAAAACTATAACTAAAAGTTTAAATTAAAAGCTTGTTAGAGTACCCAGGTCAGGTCGGCTTTGGCTGGCGTTTTAACAAGGGAAAATTGCTCTCATGCCACAAAGTTAAGCGCCATCCTCCCATTTGCCACAAACTTGAGTGGCTTTGTTATTATGCCACACACTTCACTGTTTTTTCTTTGTTTTGCCCCTTTTGCATTTTCAGGGACTGGAAATGACCATTTTGCCCTCGTCAACAGTGCAGCGGGCGTCGGAGCTGTCGGAGCGCGAGCGCGGGCGCGCGTCGGCGGCGCGGCCGGCGGATGGCGGAGCGCGAGCGCGCGTCGGCGGCGCGGACGGCGGCGCGGCCGGCGGATGGCGCGCGGAGGCGGAGCGCGAGCGCGGGCGCGCGGCCGGCGGACCGCGCCATCCGCCGGCCGCGCCGCCGACGCGCGCCCGCGCTCGCGCTCCGCCTCCGCGCGCCATCCGCCGTCCGCGCCGCCGACGCGCGCCCGCGCTCGCGCTCCGACAGCTCCGACGCCCGCTGCACTGTTGACGAGGGCAAAATGGTCATTTCCAGTCCCTAAAAATGCAAAAGGGGCAAAACAAAGAAAAAACAGTGAAGTGTGTGGCATAATAACAAAGCCACTCAAGTTTGTGGCAAATAGGAGGATGGCGCTTAACTTTGTGGCATGAGAGCAATTTTCCCTTTTAACAAGAGTACCAAGGTCTGGTCGGCTTTGGCTGGCGTTTTGTCCCTGGCTCGCCGGCCCTGCGATTTGACCGTGGAATCTCTCGGTCGCGGCACGCGTCGTTCTCACGAGCGCGCGCGGGGTCCCGGTCGGTCTCTCAGTACTCTCTCTCTCTCTCATGCACCCGGCCAACACCACACATGCAAGGTCACTCACATGAGCTAGCTATGAGCCGCTTTATCTAATAGCTATCGATCATATCATCCAGGAGGCGTCAAGGAGAAGCCTCCACTGTCCTCCTTCCCCTCCCCCACCTGCATGCCCAGCTTTGTCACCGGTCCAGCTAGATTCGAACGATCGTCCATGTCTGTCTGTCCACCAGGGTTTTGTAAACTACTTTAAAATTTTATCGGAGTCCAATAACACTGATATAATCGATAATCGAAAGCTTACCAAGGATTTTAGGCTGAAATACTTAAATTAAAATTTAAATTTTTAAAAAATTGGCCGAAAATCAGTTACAAATATCGGCCAATTTTTTTAAAACAAATTTTGGTAATATTTCTTCTATATTTAACAAATTCATACGAAATAATTTTTCAAAGTCAATTTAAAATTTTACTAGAAAGGACTGATACGACCCATAAAACCAATAATTAATCGAATATCAGAACCATGCTGGTATCCCCATCGCATCCACTTCCCGGAGAGATAACGGAGTCGACGTCGTAGCTACATCATGCAAACCTCCATCATATGAGTATCATCTCCTTTACTGCTTTTTTGCTACCATCATCATCATCATCTCCACCATGATATATCGATCGTGGGGTCCCCGGAACATGTGGCCGTACGTCGCCCCGTTGCTACCTAGCTGCGTCCTTCGGGTGGCCGTGCCTGAGACGAACAAGCAACATGTACGTACGTGCAGCTGTACACACTAGTATATGCTAGTGCTAGCAAGCATGGCGTACGTCGCGCGCCGTCGTACGTGTGGTAGCTAGGCAAGCGCGCGGACGCGGACGCGGCGCGGCACCGTGCCGTTCCACGCCGCGCGCGCGAGCGGAATTTGGTAAAGCAGAACCAACATGCGCGCAGATGTAACGTTCCCGATCGTGCCTGCGCGCGCGGGGTTTTCGGCGGACTTCCCGTCGATCGATTTCCCGGTGCGACGCGTTGCATGCGGTGACGCCGTGACAGTGAGCACGTTAAGGCGGGCCGGGCACGTCCTCGCGCGCGGCCCGTGGTGGCACGTACTTGCGTGTTGGCAAACCGGAATCTGGGTCTGCAAGTCTGATCTATTGGTGGGTATCTCTCTATTTAATCCAAACTTATATTTATGAAGAAAGTAGTAAAGAAAAATAGGAGTTCTCCCCCTATCTCTTTATGTATTCAATCTATTATTTGTATTACTTGTGTGAAACAATCGGACTGAACTCACCAGTGATGTTTCCTCAACACGTTATCAGCACGAATTGCTCTGGTGAACCAGAGGTAATCATCAAAGCACTCATAGATTGAATTGCTCATATCCAGATCGCTTTAAATTCTGCAAAATTTACTTTCTAGATTATTTTCTACGGCACAAATCTTCTCTAAATCCACTGTGAGCAGACTTGGAGTTGTCGGTCAAGCCGATCGGTAGGTTTGTGCAAAAAAGTAGGTATTGATTGCATTGTAGATTGAAAAAAAAGAACACATGCACCCCACCCGTATGCGTCGCATGAACTGTCGGCCGGCTACCCGCATGAACCAGCCAAGGTTTTCTGAAATTGGGTGGATTAAATGAAATGAAATTGGGTGGATTGTTCTGTTTTTTCCTTGACAAGTTTTTCTAAAACTTCTCGACCAAGGTTTTTAATGATGCAATTCGTGCAATACAATATAACTGCATCATGTACTCTTTCTCTAAACTTTTTCCACTAGGTTTTTATAGAGTTTTGATGAGGCATGAACGTGTCAGATGAGTGCCCAAGGAGAATGTTGGGAAACCTAGTGGGGACCCATCCACTTAGTTTATAAATAAGGAGTCTCAATCATTGTAAACTTGTACTTGTAAAAAAGAAATCAATAAAGAAAGACAGGTGTTCTCTTTTTATCTCTTTATGTGTTCAATCTATTATTTGTATTATCTGTATTGAATCTCTTTTATATATATATATAGGAATATTACATAAGGCACCATGGTGCCTAGGCACCAACATCCGATACATGTGTATGATTGATAATTTTTTTGAGTTTGGGTATGAAAATGTTTTATACTCTTGATATATTTATGGTAAGTAAGTTTTGAACTCAGTTCAAATTAGTTTGAACTACTTTTGAGTTCAATGCAACTACAGTGAGTATATACCATAAAAATAGTTCAAACTAATTAAATTGAAGTTGAATTTAAATTTTTTCGGAGTTTGACATCTCAAATATACTTTTTTATGGGTATATGAAGATACCCACATCAAACGTTGCGAATCTCGAAGCAAATCAACGGGTATTGATATTGGTGCCTAGGCACCATGGTGCAGGAAACACTCGTCCTATATAGGAATATATATATATATATATATATATATATATATATATATATATATATATATATATATATATATATATATATATATATATATATATATATATATATATATATATATATATATATATATATATATATATATATATATATATAAAGATTGGACTGAACTCGCGCCAGCCAGGAATCCACAGCGGTGCGTACCTGGAATCTTTCAGCGCGGCCGTACGCGGGCGTCGCGTCGATCCACAGAGAACAACACCATTTCTCGCCTGCGACGCACGTACGCGGCAGCTGAAACGATCTCTCGCTTGGAATTTTCTGACGCTCTGCACCGATCAATTCATGCCTTCTTCGCAGAACAATGAGCTAGCTGGCGGTTTGGGTTTGGTCCGTGGATGCCTGGCAAGCAAGCAGCAGGGTTAGTTTGAGCGTATGTGCAGGCAAGCACGCGACGACAGGATTCCTGCTTGCAGCAGCAAGCAGCCAAGCAGGATGTGAATAAGATGGATGGAATGGACGTCGCCAGTGTACCATTTGTTCTCGCGGATATACGACTGCACCTGCGAATGTGTAAGTCCACCTTGTTCGCTTGGAACTATTTAGGGAAGGGCGGAATCCCACGTACTATCGGTCTATCATCCAACGAAAGGGACGAACTAAAGAACAAGGATGCAGAACAGAAAACAAGCTCATATCATGCATGCATGTACTACTACTGATTTAGGAGAAGTAGAACAGTCTGCCTAACGAACGCTAGATTTCCTGTGTATCATATAGATTTGGCAGATTCATTTTGGAAATAAAACCAACTGCCTTTATCTCCATGCTGCAGGTTATCGGATTTGGATCTCCCTAAATTGTCCGGGTTTTAGTGGTTAGAATTGGGTCACTTTTGAAAATCTGGAGATGACTTTATACCAGCAAAACCAGAGTCGTAGCAAATAATAGAACAAAAAATTTCAACCAAAGATAAAAAAAAAGGACCTCCAAAATTCGGAAATTGCGAGAGAGTCGTAGCTTAAAATCTTTGGTTGGAATATGTTCTTAAGATCATGATCTTGCCTTGGTGCAAGTTTCAAGCCATTTAGAGTTGTGGATCAAATGTTACACAATTTCTTAGATTTAAAATAATGTTAAAAATCTGTTCTGTTCTTAGGGAGAGATCAAACCGTTAGCTAACTGGAGGTCAGACCGTCAACCAAGTAGTGGTTAGACCACGATGTCGTCAGACCA